>OX246737.1:3061880-3107391 GCA_945910005.1 Isoperla grammatica
CAATTAAACGACATAGGAACACACACAAGAATTGAATTAAATAAATAAATAAAATAAATTCACATTTAGAGTCTACCCACTCAGTAACTAAACTGATTTGCAGTGGGGGACTTTAATTTAAAGTGACTAGACCAACCCCGTAGGCTTCGAACACTATCGACGAGTGAGCGATAACCAATCAAAGATAGATATTTCAAATATGAAACAGATGAATCAGTGATTGGACAGTGCGAACACCTGCGGATAAATGCCAGAATCAACAAGGCCGATTCAGAACAACTTTGAATTTATTGCGTGCTTCGTTGCTAGGACGGCTCCAAAGTCACCGTTTACTTATTCCTAAGCCAAGAAGTACTGGAATTGAATCCACATTAGAAGTTAAAAAACTTCTGCCTGAAGCGGGATTTGAACCCGGGACCTTCTGCATTGGAAGCAGGGATGCTAACCACTGGACCAACGAGCCACCTACTGGACCAACGAGAAATGAACAACAACTTGAAAATGAATGCTATTGATAAATTAAAGTAGAATATACATGTTCTTTATAAAACGAAAAATAAACTATATGAGAGGTTGCAATAAGCAGGAAATGGCAATGAAAAGAAAGTATACCGTCTCGTCGTGCGTGAGTTAAAGAGAGGTTTGCTTCGTCACTGTATTGATGAGCATTACAAGCCCCACAACACAGATATTGTATGCGTGAGAAAGTGTTGTATTTTCTTCGTTTTTTATAATAAGCTTAAATATTAAAGTTGTGTTTACGTGTCTATATCTTATCATGATCTACAAATATTCTAAACAAATAACGCAACATTTTCTTTACACACGAATTTCAATAATATCACGAATTGTCTAACGTGATTAAAACTTGCAGTGCGATTTTTACAATATCCGTAGATAAAGATTACAAACAGTCCTGCGCAATCCCAAAATTTTTATATTGAATGTCATTTTTAAGATATTCTAAAAAATCCCTCAATTGTTCACGTTTTCCTATTAATTTCTCTCGATCATTCTCTCAAGAGGACAATCCCAGCAAATACAAATATCGTGCCGGGTAGACGCCCGGCACTGTTTCTAGAGTGACAGCGGTACCGGGCAGGGACCGGTTTGTCCACCGTGCCTATAAGGTCCGGCATGGGTCCGTTGTAATAAAATATCTTTACCCTTGGAATATTATTACTCAGATTGCGTTACACGTTGCGAAGCGAACTTCAGAAGAAATCATGGGGTCTCAAAATAACCTTAAAACCTAACCTAACGTAACCTGACTTATCCTAACCTAACATAACCTAACCTAACCCAATATAACCTTAGTATAACGTAGCTTCACATTTTCTTTGTTCGCAACGTGTAACGGCTGCTTGAGTGAGCGCGGGTATTACTAATGATGGGCTATGCGTAAAGATATTCCAATACACCGTCATTAAAACGGCGCACGGCCGGGCCCTGGACGTTTGCTTGCCCAACATCATATATCGGCAAAGAACCACTGAAGACCACATTGCACATTGACAGGTGTCATTCATGAGATCTTAATCCGTACAACGAGATATATAAATGTCAACAGATTATAAAGTGTGAAAAACTAGTGGATACGCCGGGGATCGAACCGGCGACTGCTAATCTGAAAGCGGGCGCGTTAACCAAGACGCTACGGTTGAAGTGAGCCTATACGTGCAGGATGTCAGGCATTATCTTCATTGGACGCCCATCAGCTTGATAACAGGGTCACAGAGGTCGCGGCCGTCAAACAGAGATCAGTTTTGCGCGCATATTCCTTATAGATATCGTGTTGAGGTCCTGGTAAACCCAGGGATACACTTTGGCCACTGATAAGGATCGACAACAGGAAGTGGTGAGGTCGAGTGGGATATAAACAGGCAGCGGGGTCTGCGCGGGTTATTGTCGCGATGTTGCGAGTGTTGTTAGTGTTGAGCGTGGCGCTGCTCGCGGGCGGGTCCGCACCACACCGGGTCCACACCCGCGCCGCACCGGGTACACACCCGCGCCACACCGGGTCCGCACCCGCGCCACACCGGGTCCACACCCGCGCCGCAGCAACAGGCTTCAGCTGGAACAGCGTCGTCGACTTCATCCTCGACGACGCAAAACGCGAGATCGTCCGTCAGAATCTCGACGAGATCTCTCTCGAAGACGTCGAGGAGAACTTCCGCCGGAAGTGGAGTTTCATCCTGATCGACTCCCGCTTCGTGGCTACCGGGGGTCGCCTCAGAAGCTTCTCGTCCATTGAGCGCAGCGGTGACGCGTCTGTCAGCGTCCAGGGGGGCGTGTTCACCCTCACCTGTGACGTCACCCTGCGCGTCGCCAAGATCCGCTACGAACACTACGAGGTGCAGATGTGGCAGAGGTCGATCTTCAACGGGGACATCAGAGGGAACATCGGTAACAACAGACTCCGGGTGGTGCTGGACTTTGAGATGAAGGACGGGGGGTGTGCGTCGTCGCTGAGGGAGGTCAAGGTTCAGGAGATCGGAGGGTTCGAAGTGGAGGTCAGCGGGCTGGGCCCCCTGGACGAGCTAGCCTCGCAGATATCCTCGTGGGTCTCCAAGAAGAGGGAGGGACAGATCATTAAGGAGATTCAATACTATCTGTCCATGGAGATTCGGAAGGCGCTGGAGGACTTCCAATGCGACGAGTACGCCGGCCTTCTCATGGTGTCGTTCTAGTCACGTGACACGTGTTCACCGTCACGTGACACGTGTACACCGCCATGTGTACACCATCACGTGACACGTGTACACCATCACCTGACACGTGGCATCGGCAGAGTGAGTCGGTGCAGTTTTACAGACATTGTGCTTTATATAAGACAGAACCAAACAAATTGTTTGTCACACAATTTAATTTTACAGCGTAATATTATAATAGTGTGTGCTCAAAATAAATACCGTAT
Source organism: Isoperla grammatica (assembly GCA_945910005.1). Lineage (NCBI taxonomy): Eukaryota > Metazoa > Arthropoda > Insecta > Plecoptera > Perlodidae > Isoperla > Isoperla grammatica. Next base: position 3,064,798 of record OX246737.1, read on the forward strand.
GGACAATATAGTTGTGGAATGGTTCATCCGTTAATATTAATGAAGTGTACGAAATATGTATTCATTGGGTGTCATGTTTTTGTGTTAATATTTGTGAAGTGTACACATTCATTCGTTGGGTGTCATGTTTATTGTGTTAATATTTGTGAAGTGTACACATGTATTCGTTGGGTGTCATGTTTATTGTGTTAATATTTGTGAAGTGTACACATGTATTCGTTGGGTGTCATGTTTATTGCTTAATCTGAATATAGTCCGCCGAAAATAAAACTTTTATTTTAAAATTAACAAGTTTATGTGTAAAATAATTCGTATTAGAATATTGTTTAATTCCCCTTCCCCATAAAGTGGTTAATGAATCTCAGTTTCTTGAATGTCTATGAATATGAACGCAATGTTTATGAATGTGAAAGCAAACTGAGACTGACAAAGGATAAATACAATCCATTTCAGTGAAAATAAAATGAATTTGGTAGCTTGCCATAAGGAATACGTTTACAAATTATAAATTTAGATTAAATACACAGAGACAAGATAAACGTAAGCGCCATGGCAGCTGCTAACTTTGGAATATCCTTCGAGGAGCAAAGAAGAAAACGATGACCAGATGACTTGGTGATCAAACTATATGACATGGGGGGGGGGGGGGGGGGGGGGCAAGGTGGATAAATAGCTTCTCTCTGTTCCACATTTAGACGTAATCTGGGTTTGACAAACTTCCAAGAGAAATTCATGAATTATCTAGCGAGCAGGTTTTCAGAATATCTCTTCCATATTAAAACAAACTTGACTAGTTTACCTGCCACACTCTACACTCTAGCTAGAGGCTAGGTTGTGCAAATTAGTGCGTTTCAAGCTTATTGCTTCACGATCCAGTAAAATATCAGTACATTCACGACCAACATAAATAACAACAGCAGGTATTCCTGATAAAATAATCATTCAGATCCAGTCTTCGAGGTCTATTTGTTATGATATGATAGAGTGAGTGTACAAAACATCTCAATAAATAATACTAACATGTGTCTTGAGTCAAGAGTTCACCCATCTCTTAAGACTCCAGTGAATCCCATAGCCCGCGGTGACGTCACAACATGCACTCGTCTTCTGATTGGTCGTACGACAGGATAGTGACGTCACGGACTGTCTGGTATTTCCTCTCCCTCCGAGAGTGTCGCCGCACCGCGGTATAAATGTTTCGTCTCCCGCAATTGCAGCCAATACTTCTTGCATCTCTCTACTGGCCGCATTGAGCGCTGTAGTCATGGGCAGCATCGCGGGGTACATCCTGCTCTTAGCTCTAGTGGCGCTGGGGGTGTCGTCGGGTACTTCCGCCGGTGTTCGTGTGCGCCGCTCGGCCAACTGGAATGACGTCACCGACGTGGTGCTCAGACACTCGACCAGGGAGATAGCGAGTCAAGGTAAGTCTCGCGTCGCCCTACCCGACGTGCACGAGAGCTTCTCCAAGAAGAAGGGATTCATCCGTCTGAGGGGGAAGTTCACCGCCACTGGGGGTTGGCTCGAGGACTTTGCGTCATTGGTCCGGGTCGGTGACGTCACTGTGAGGAGAGAGGGGTACGCGTCGATCATGACTGCCGTTCTGGGGCTGAGTGATCTACGGCTGGGGTACGACCGATACGAGGCGGAGTTCTGGGGCCACGGCCCAGACGGGACCCTCGAGGGCAGAATCGGCAAGAACGCGATCCAGTTTGTCATCAAGTTCGACGTGGAGGATGGGGGATGTCGCACTACCCTGGAGGACGTGCGCGTCATAGAGTTCGACGACTTCAGCTTGAAGGTCAGTGGACTGGGGTCTTTTGATTGGCTGGCGGAGAAGGTGGCCGAGTGGCTGACGGACAAGAGGAGGGATGACATCAAGGAGAGCGTTGAGAGGCAACTGAGGGCGCAGATCGAGAAGGCGCTGGAAGAGTTTGAGTGCGACGAGTACGCGGGACTCATGATACCCATCTAATCGAGAAGGCGCTGGAATATACTACTACTATTCCAATGTCTTTGGTGTGCGGGAGCCAGATACACTACTACTATTCCAATGTCTTTGGCGTGCGTGAGCCACTATTCCAATGTCTTTGGCGTGAGCTAACCAAAGGTCTTTGGCGTGATCTAACCAAAGATAAGCGGCACAAACATTCATTTTGTGTAAACTTGTTCCTAAAAATTGTGTTCATGGCTGTATTAAATTGCTAATCAAGATACATAAGTGAGCGTTTAGATACAAAATTACTCCAGTATAGACGCTTGTTCAAATTAAAAAACGTCAAGAGTAAAGTTCGAAAGTGTTTATTTAAATAAGCACAAATGGTAAAGCTAAGTTAATGAACATTTAGTTGGTGAGATTTTATCGTGTCAGCGATAACCTATAGGGTCACGTGACTGCCCTGATAAGAGAACGCCTAGTTGTGGTTGTAGTTGTTGTTGTAGCATTGCATAGTTGATTGTGTGTTCAAATGTAAGTTCAAATTGTATGTTCAAACATGTTCAAATTTCAAATAGTGCACAATTTATTAAGGTCTACCAATTGTACTGAGTTTTTGGTTTAAAAAAAATGCAGAAGTGGTTATTTTTATTTTCAAGTGTCGCAACATGTTTGGTTTGCTCCCACATTAAAGACATATAAAATGACGAGTATCGTTTTAAACCAATCTGCGAGTTGTTTGTTAGAATGTAATATAATGTAGATCGACAATTTGCAACAACTGTATAAAATGTTAGATGTATAAATGTTAGGAGATCATGTTTATTGAAATTGAATAGCCCTTAATAAAATTTATATTTTTAGACTAACTGCCTGTGTGTTTAATCTTAACATTAATATATCTTTAATCTTGACAGCCTTGAAAATGTCCTCATACCATCTCGGATCCTAGTAGCCTGTTACCATATTCCACTTCTAAAAACAATGTCTTAGAAAATGACGCAATGTCCGTAGGGACAAACTGTCTTCACCCATTTATAATTATTTTTATAATAATAAAAACATAATTGCTATGATTATCTATATTGAAACTTAATTATTTAGACTAGGCAAGACAAAGATTTTTCTTATTTGATAATCTCAATGTATTTGACAATTAATGTTCACATGAGGTTTCTTGTACAAAACAAGTATTTTAGTTTTATTTTTTTATTTATTTAATTATTTATTTATTTTTTATTTATTTATTTTTTTTATTTTTATATTTATTTTTAGTTTAGTTTTTACAATTATTACGTTTCAATTTATTGAAAGTCAGGTAAACAGAAGAGATAGAGGTGGTACACTTATCTGTGTGTAAAAAAACAAACAAAAAAAAAACACCTAAACATTTAACACTTTGAAATGTTAGAGATTCTCTCATTTCTACTGTTCATGAAAACGTGTGGGGACACCAGCAGGGCGATTCTGTATGGGTGACGATAAGTTTATCAGCGGTTTTGGTCGTTACTGAAGGCGAATGCAAGGCGGTGATTGGCTCATCGCCTTCTTCTAACAACCGAAACCGGTGATAAACGTATCGTTACCCATTCAGAATCGCCCTGCAGGACAAGTGCTGAATAAAGAACAAACGATTAAGCTGTCCCCCGCGGGTCCAGCTATAACCATGGTCACGTGACCATATTTTCCTCGTTGAGCCAGCTGACCGCGAAAAAACCCAGTGAGTGACATCATGTTGCGGTCTGACATAATTCTCTTGTTGTTTACTAAAGTGTTAATACGCTATTTCTGACCCATAATGATATTTGAACTGTATAAGATAATGGATAAGGAAATTTCCAGCATTTAACTCAGTCGTCTCTAAAATGTGCTTCGTCACAAAAAATAACACCGAAGTTGTATTTTGAACTGTGCAAATAAGCACGTTGGGCAATTTGCTGTTACGCATGATCTGCTTTGCTGAGCGAATTACTTATAAAATGAACCAAACCATCGTACTTTTATTATTGCTGTACTTAATGTCTATCCAATTCAGTTCGGAAACCGATTTGCAAATCATATTATAATAAATCACAGTAAACAATATTGACAACAATTAATTGGATTTCTAATATAATTATGAATTTAAATTTAATCTTGTACAAACATATTTAATACTTTTCACAGACATTTGATTGATTGATTAGTGGGGCTTAACGTCTCATATTTGTGCAACAATGGCTAATCGAGACGATGAGCGGGTGATAATGATGGATGAAGAATAAAGCCAAGTCCGAATCAGATCCATTGCAGATCGCGTCGGTCGTCATACGAGAGTCCAGCAAGGGTGGGCAGGGCCAAGTGGGAGGAGAAATGGGGGGGAAAGGGACAGGGTCTCCTTTCGTCGCCTCTTACGACTAGCAGAGTCACTCTGGGCCTATTTTTCCCCGGGCCCAGACGGGCCGCAGACATTTGAGAACCATTTCATTTTATCACAATATTTCAACATCTGATATCAGACAATTGCCTGAGGTAATTTTATTCACATAAACGCATAATTTGCGTGTTGATGTCTAGCTAGGCTAGCCGAGCCCGTTGACTTTCACAGCTGTGGGTTCGCGTGGTCAACCGCTCGGGGTCAGGGGGTCAAGCAGTGAACGTCACAGCTTCTCACTCACTCACTGAGTCAGTCTTCCTGCTCACCTTGACGACAGCGCACGCTACAGCTACACGCAGCTATCTGACAAGACAGCGGACATGTTCACTGCGCAGTGAGTGCGACATGGATACGATATATGTGACAGTGTGCGTCGCGCTGTGCATGGCAGCTGGGTACAACTCGGGTAAGACAACACGCATAAGGTCAATATTAGTGCAGTGTTGCCAAAATGTCAGGCTTAGAACCCAAACAACACAGTATTAGTGATGACGTCAGATTAAATGGCGGACGAGCCAAACAACTTTCTGAAACGTAGTTATTATTTAAAGTAGTAATTGTATCATTACAATGCTTGACTTATCAATTTAATCAACTTCTTTTTCACTGTTTCGTGTTGAGGAAAACGAAATATCTGAACGGATAACCCTCGCTACAATGTTTGCAAAAACAAAATTATCTGTCAATTGTCAACTGTCATGATTGTTTGGAGTCACACATATGGTTCGTCATTGGTTGACACGGGAATCGTGACGTCACACTAATATACTCTGTTGCAACAGACACGTGAAGGAATTATCTTTGCTATTTAACAAACTTTCCAATGCGTTTTGATTACATAGAGAGATTTTCAAGGCGTCGAATGTTTATTATGTTTGTTTCTGAAATATTATTAAAAACGTTTCATGACTGGGTTTCTTGTTTTCTTCTGTGCGTGTGAATGTCTTGGAAGATGCTGACAAGGCCGAGGTATGCGATGGTCACGCTACACAACCCGAGCGCGCCAAGTTCAAATGTCAAGAGTGCTATATGATGTATTATGTTCAGTTGTGACAGCGACAACAGAGTGAAGTAGGTCTAAGGTTGGAATTCATAGTCGGCCCCTACGCCTAGGGGCGCCCATTGTTACCACGGTAACAGTTGTTTCTCGTTATTTCCCATAAAGAAAACAAATCCATAGCAACAATGGGTGCCCCTAGGTGTAGGGGCTGACTATGAATTCCAACCTAAATCAGTCTAACGTGTCTCTTACCTTGAGTTGTCTTCCTCTGTTCTGTGGACAGATTATGTAATACTAAATTACAGTCTCTATGATTTTCTTGAATGTATGTTGTGGGAATGTGAAATGTAATTGTTAAGTCTAGGCCCATGAGTATTCTAAATAAACATTTATTTTCATGACCCTCGATCATTCAGAAACGATGACTGGAGATAATAGATGCGGACAGTTGTAGAAATAGAAGCCTGTCCCTTCTTGTGCGGGACTCGAACCCTGGGCCTGTGGGACCTGGGCCTGTAACACTCCCCACAGATCCCGGGGAATCTCTTGCGACCACTTCCCGGACGTAGTGGTCACCAAGACCGCCACACAGCGACACCGGAAGACTCACTGGCTTCCGGTATATTCCCGACCTCATGACGTAAGACAATGGGTTTGCTGCGGTTGTCTCATCGGAAGTGAATTGATTAGCACAAACGCATTACTTCCTTTACTACAAGATATTATTATACTGTAAGCGTATCTAGACGCATCAGGGTAACCCCCAACAGCCGCCATCTTTGTTTACATTTCTGACACGACGTGTTACTGAACTGACATTGCTCGCAAGATGGGTTAATGACTCCTATTATGTAATTGACGAGTATTGATTCATTTATATAGTGTTACTGAATTTTGTATTATTTGTACCTGTATTATTTTTTTGAAAAGAATAAAATAAAAATTGAATTGAATTGAATTGAACAAATTGATAGTTCTTTCTTTGTAATATGACCCTGCTCGTCAAGGTTGGTCGTGGCTCCGTTATATTGGCAATGCAGGTCGTAGAATTGTTGTAGTTTATTGAAGCCGAGTAGTATTTATAACCTTCAGTGAAGAAGAGTGGATATTTGATAGGGGAGACATGTATATTAGGGTATCATAGTGTCTGTATTGACCGCTGTATATCTCTGTATGCAGTGTTCATCTCTAACCTGGATGCCGCCTGTATGCGGTGTATCTGCCAGGGAGCTACATATTGACCGCTGTATATCTCTGTATGCAGTGTTCATCTCTAACCTGGATGCAGCCTGTATGCGGTGTATCTGCCAGGGAGCTACATATTGACCGCTGTATATCTCTGTATGCAGTGTTCATCTCTAACCTGGATGCCGCCTGTATGCGCTGTATATGCCAGGGAGCTACAGGATGCAACATAACAGCTGGGTGTGTCAAGGGTTACTGCGGCCCTTTCTACATCTCTCGTATCTACTGGGCCGACGCGGACAAGTATGTGTTGCCTGAAGACGACCCTGAAAGGGCCGGAGGTGAGTCGCTATAATGTCTCGTTTACACTCAGGATAGCTCTGCCGGTCGTACGAGGAGAATAAAATATGTTCATGCGTGAATTGCCTATCACATGTTTCTAAATCATGTTCTTGGTTTTCCCATTTTCCAAAGCAATGAAATTAGTTTTTTTCTCAATTTTTAGAATTTATTTTTTATCACATCTTCCAATATTATTTGTAAAAGTACACGGTTATTTTAAAACATAACAAGTATAAAATGTTGAAGATTTCTTTCAGTGAAAGGTGTATAACTATTTTATGTTTCCTCCTCTATGTAACTCGGTCAAAGCAATACAGAACAACCCCGAAGCGAGGTCTAGAATCTCACTGAAGGTAGTTTCTTAACTGTACTGGAATATAAGATTCCACAACCTGTCTTCCTCCTGGTTTCAGCGTTCCACGACTGCGCAGTGGAATACAGCTGCGCCAAGTACATGGTGGAGAACTACATGGCCAAGTACGGGAGGGTGAGTACTAAGCAATCGCCTAGCGGAGGCTCGTCGAACTCGCAAGAGCCTCCGCTAGGCGGAGATCAACTAGACTTGGAGTACTGCGGCCACTTTACGCACACCTTGATGTGACGTCTCATACAGTTAACAGTATTGACACTTCATTGGGCTATTACGTACAAGCTGGGCTGAGCAATCATGCCCAATCGTCAGGTTTTAAAACACAATCTTTGCGGCGTATCCCGAATAGTGACTTGGGCCGTGAAAGCCTACGACGAGTGATGCAGAGTTATTATTCTTTATTCCAGTTTTATTACTATAAAGTTTTCATCTCAGACCCTACCGTCCATTTCATGTGCGCTGTGTCAACGAAAAACCAAAGATTCACGAGTTTGTTTCAAACATTCGTTACTGACGGTTTTCCTCTTTGTAGAGAGAATAATTCCTCATTAGTCACGCCCACTGTGTTTGTGATTTTGAGATATCTAAAGCACGGCCGACAATCACTAATATATCTGTTTCAATAGGGCACTAGCAACACCAAAAGACAACAATCGAACAAATGAATTGAACTGATGGACAAACCATCATCTGTCAAAATAATAAAATTGCAACCATAGAAATAAAACAAGTGTAGCAATAGTAACTGCTCGCCATTTAAAACTTTTAATGATAGACAACGACTTAGTGAAAGTTTTGAATGTGTATTTGTTTGTTTTTTGTTTTGTTTTCCAAAATCAGAAAAAATTATTTTTTGACAGCTTGTTGTTTGTCCATCGATTCAATTCATTTGTTTCACTGTTGTCTTTTGGTGTTGCTAGTGCCCTATTGGATGAGAAACGTAGAAAATTAAGTAGGTACGATATTGGTATCGGCTATTTGGTCAGCATGAGACTGGGACAACAGAAAGGAGATAGATTGTGACGTCACGGCTTGTCTGTTCTCAGGACTGCAACGGTGACGGAGTGACCGACTGTGATGACTACGCCATGATCCACTACAACGGAGGCTTCAGGTGTGAGGCGTCGTTAGAGGGGACGGCTTTCCATACCAGGTTCACTCGGTGCCGGCCGCCCAAGACCTCAGGTAGTGTACTACCCCCCCCCCCCCCCTGTTAGAGGGTCTGTGACGACTACGCCATGATCCACTACAACGGAGGCTTCAGGTGTGAGGCCTCGTTAGAGGGGACGGCTTTCCATACCAGGTTCACTCGGTGCCGGCCGCCCAAGACCCCAGGTAGTGTACTACCCCCCCCCCCCCCTGTTAGAGGGACTGTGATGACTACGCCATGATCCACTACAACGGAGGCTTCAGGTGTGAGGCCTCGTTAGAGGGGACGGCTTTCCATACCAGGTTCACTCGGTGCCGGCCGCCCAAGACCTCAGGTAGTGTACTACCCCCCCCTCCCTGTTAGAGGGTCTGTGACGACTACGCCATGATCCACTACAACGGAGGCTTCAGGTGTGAGGCCTCGTTAGAGGGGACGGCTTTCCATACCAGGTTCACTCGGTGCCGGCCGCCCAAGACCCCAGGTAGTGTACTACCCCCCCCCCCCCCCTGTTAGAGGGACTGTGATGACTACGCCATGATCCACTACAACGGAGGCTTCAGGTGTGAGGCCTCGTTAGAGGGGACGGCTTTCCATACCAGGTTCACTAGGTGCCGGCCGCCCAAGACCTCAGGTAGTGTACTAACCCCCCCCCCCCCCCCCCCCGCTGTTAGAGGGTCTGTGCAGACTACGCCATGATCCACTACAACGGAGGCTTCAGGTGTGAGGCCTCGTTAGAGGGGACGGCTTTCCATACCAGGTTCACTCGGTGCCGGCCGCCCAAGACCTCAGGTAGTGTACTACCCCCCCCCCCCCCCCTGTTAGAGGGACTGTGACGACTACGCCATGATCCACTACAACGGAGGCTTCAGGTGTGAGGCCTCGTTGGAGGGGACGGCTTTCCATACCAGGTTCACTCGGTGCCGGCCGCCCAAGACCTCAGGTAGTGTACTACCCCCCCCCCCCCCCCTGTTAGAGGGTCTGTGACGACTACGCCATGATCCACTACAACGGAGGCTTCAGGTGTGAGGCCTCGTTAGAGGGGACGGCTTTCCATACCAGGTTCACTCGGTGCCGGCCGCCCAAGACCCCAGGTAGTGTACTACCCCCCCCCCCCCCCTGTTAGAGGGACTGTGATGACTACGCCATGATCCACTACAACGGAGGCTTCAGGTGTGAGGCCTCGTTAGAGGGGACGGCTTTCCATACCAGGTTCACTCGGTGCCGGCCGCCCAAGACCTCAGGTAGTGTACTAACCCCCCCCCCCCCCCCCCCGCTGTTAGAGGGTCTGTGCAGACTACGCCATGATCCACTACAACGGAGGCTTCAGGTGTGAGGCCTCGTTAGAGGGGACGGCTTTCCATACCAGGTTCACTCGGTGCCGGCCGCCCAAGACCTCAGGTAGTGTACTACCCCCCCCCCCCCCCTGTTAGAGGGACTGTGACGACTACGCCATGATCCACTACAACGGAGGCTTCAGGTGTGAGGCCTCGTTGGAGGGGACGGCTTTCCATACCAGGTTCACTCGGTGCCGGCCGCCCAAGACCTCAGGTAGTGTACTACCCCCCCCCCCCCCCTGTTAGAGGGTCTGTGACGACTACGCCATGATCCACTACAACGGAGGCTTCAGGTGTGAGGCCTCGTTAGAGGGGACGGCTTTCCATACCAGGTTCACTCGGTGCCGGCCGCCCAAGACCTCAGGTAGTGTACTACCCCCCCCCCCCCCCCCTGTTAGAGGGACTGTGACGACTACGCCATGATCCACTACAACGGAGGCTTCAGGTGTGAGGCCTCGTTAGAGGGGACGGCATTCCATACCAGGTTCACTCGGTGCCGGCCACCCAAGACCTCAGGTAGTGTACTACCCCCCCCCCCCCCTGTTAGAGGGACTGTGACGACTACGCCATGATCCACTACAACGGAGGCTTCAGGTGTGAGGCCTCGTTAGAGGGGACGGCTTTCCATACCAGGTTCACTCGGTGCCGGCCGCCCAAGACCTCAGGTAGTGTACTACCCCCCCCCCCCCCCCTGTTAGAGGGACTGTGACGACTACGCCATGATCCACTACAACGGAGGCTTCAGGTGTGAGGCCTCGTTAGAGGGGACGGCATTCCATACCAGGTTCACTCGGTGCCGGCCGCCCAAGACCTCAGGTAGTGTACTACCCCCCCCCCCCCTTGTTAGAGGGTCTGTGACGACTACGCCATGATCCACTACAACGGAGGCTTCAGGTGTGAGGCCTCGTTAGAGGGGACGGCATTCCATACCAGGTTCACTCGGTGCCGGCCGCCCAAGACCTCAGGTAGTGTACTACCCCCCCCCCCCCCCCCTGTTAGAGGGACTGTGACGACTACGCCATGATCCACTACAACGGAGGCTTCAGGTGTGAGGCCTCGTTAGAGGGGACGGCATTCCATACCAGGTTCACTAGGTGCCGGCCGCCCAAGACCTCAGGTAGTGTACTACCCCCCCCCCCCCCCTGTTAGAGGGACTGTGACGACTACGCCATGATCCACTACAACGGAGGCTTCAGGTGTGAGGCCTCGTTAGAGGGGACGGCTTTCCATACCAGGTTCACTCGGTGCCGGCCGCCCAAGACCTCAGGTAGTGTACTACCCCCCCCCCCCCCCTGTTAGAGGGACTGTGACGACTACGCCATGATCCACTACAACGGAGGCTTCAGGTGTGAGGCCTCGTTAGAGGGGACGGCATTCCATACCAGGTTCACTCGGTGCCGGCCGCCCAAGACCTCAGGTAGTGTACTACCCCCCCCCCCCCCCTGTTAGAGGGACTGTGACGACTACGCCATGATCCACTACAACGGAGGCTTCAGGTGTGAGGCCTCGTTAGAGGGGACGGCATTCCATACCAGGTTCACTAGGTGCCGGCCACCCAAGACTCCAGGTAGTGTACTACCCCCCCCCCCCTCTCTCACCCCCTACCTCGTCCCTCCTGTTGCTAGCAGGGCAGCCATCTTGGTAAGAGACCAACGCCAGCGTGTCGTACGGCCCGATACACTCAGGTCGGGTAGTACAACAGCGCCATGAGATCAGAGCACAGTGAAGAACGTTACATGCTGGGCGCAGTTGTACTACCCGTCCTGCGTATATTGGGCGAGACAAACGCGTGGATCGCAACTCTACCGATCTTAACGAGCCGGTACTGTAATGGTACAACCTAAGTTTACTCTGTTTTTGGCACAGTTGAATTTCATCACTTTATTATTACTAATTGGTCGCACATAGCTCATGACTTATATGTTATTATGCTATTATTTTCAAACAAATCTATATTTTTGTAATCCATGTTCCGTAAGAGTGCAGAGAGACTTCTCGAGTGTCACATCTTCACAATCTGACGTCTTTGCTTTGCTTCAGACGACGACGAGCTAGAGACGTGTCGAGTGTCACATCTTCACAATCTGACGTCTTTGCTTTGCTTCAGACGACGACGAGCTAGAGACGTGTCGAGTGTCACATCTTCACAATCTTACGTCTTTGCTTTGCTTCAGACGACGACGAGCTAGAGACGTGTCGAGTGTCACATCTTCACAATCTGCCGTCTTTGCTTTGCTTCCAGACGACGACGAGCTACCACAAGGAGATCAGCCGCTTCCTGAAACGCACGCTGCCCTCCAAGCTGAGGCGGTCCCAGAAACCCACGCGGCCCCAGCGTTCCAGCCAGCCCCAGAATCCCTCGCGGCCCCAGCGTTCCAGCCAGCCCCAGAAACCCACGAGGCCCCAGCATTCCAGGCAGCCCCAGAATCCCACGCGGCCGTAGAGACCCAGGAGACCTCCGCATCCCCAGAACAGGAGGAGCCCTCAGAGGGCGTGTGATGTCATTTCATCTATGTAGCTTTAACAATATGGTTGTGATTTGTGTCTGCAATATATACATATAGAATAAACTGAGGCTTAGATCGCCTTTAATTTGTGTTGTTTCAACCTCCATACATGAATAGACGATATTCAGAATTGATCTAGAGGGCCGTGATTACTTCTATCTAAGAGTCCCCCTAGATCAATTCTGAAAAAGATCTCTTCAGATTTGTTCCACGTCAAACAGGGAGATGAAATTAAAAAACAAAAACCATGCGTTTAAGGCTGGCCCACACAGATTTTTAAGACATACGATTTAAGGTTTAACGCGTAGTCGTAAAGTTGGATCATAGGAAACACGTACTGGCGTTCACACAAAGTTTTAGTTTTAAGACGTTGTTTTCATTGTTGTTTTTAAAACAACGTCTTAAAACCTTATGCATTATGTCTTCAAAATCTGTGTGGACCAGAGATGAAATGGTTACCTGACAAAAACGGGCGCCCCTAGGGGCAGGGGATAGAGAAATAAAACAGACCCAAGCTTATAGGTATCTCCAGCATTACCTCAAACAAGCGAGAAGTTACCAAATAAAAAAAAAAATAAGTTTGTATTTATTGTCGACCCACTCAGTTTTACACGAACTGGTTTTCAAATGAGAAACATTATACCATTTATTTTATCATATGCTTCGTTGCTATGATGGCTCTTTTGATTGAATCAATTCGAGGAATAAAAAAAAGAAACACATCCCAAACGGGGCATCGAACCAGGCTCCATGGATAACCCCACAAGTGTTGTGTGGACTGCCTGGGGCGGAGCAGGCCAGAGTAGCGACAACACCTTAGGCAAGCCAGTCACAACAACACACAGAGGTCACTGAAAGTCGCTTCTTCGTCTCACCTCAGTAGCGAGGCTAACCTTGAGAAGAGAGACTGTGCATGTCTTAGGATCATCTCCAGGCCACCTGGCCACTACGTCATGGCTGCCTCTAAACTGTGGCTCATTCTGTGCGTGGTCGCAGCTGTGGGAGTTGGGGTCCAGTCTGGTGAGTTAATTTACAAAACATTTCAGAAATAATGTGTAGCATCGAGTACGCGTTACCTTGGGTCCAGGTTCGAATCCTGGCTCGGGCATGGATCTCATGTAGCGCTTTTGAATACCCCCATAATCGCCTTGATTAGATTAGTTGTCAAAATATGACGTAAAGCCAAAGTATCAGAGATTATGAGGTATAGTTGAGAAACTGTATGACGGCCCCCTCCATATCCCCTCCACAGCTACCCGACCCCCTCAACTCCGTGACAACCTGACAAAATGAAATGCGTTACTGAAAATCAGTTTGTTTCAGTTGTTCAGTTTGTTGTTTCACGGAGTTGAGGGGGGTCGGGTAGCAGTGGAGGGGAAACGGAGGGGTCCGTCATTCTTACAGTTTCTCAACTATATTAATAATTTGTCTTTCATGGTATGCATAATGCAGCGTTACTCTTGCTGACGCCTGTTACACCTTACAAATGTGCTGACAAGTTCTTCCTATAATGAATACAATGCTTGATCGTGGCCTATGGTACTTCATAACTACACTTCTGACTACAGTAGTAACTAACTACTATCAACGAGCACTTCTGTGCCAGTAAAGAGTAAATGCCTACCTTAGAGATTGAATACCTCGACGAAGGTCAAGCTACAAAGAAAAAAGTGAATAAATATAAGTCCAAGTAGTTTCAGAAAGGAAATCTTGGTAATAGTTGCAATCTTTATCACCAGGCCCAACGTATAATGTATATATAGCTCACGCAGTAATACACATTGGATTCGGTTTTCAATTCATCATGCTCAAGCAGTAATACACATTGGATTCGGTTTTCAATTCATCATGCTTAAGGCCGTGAAAGAAAAACATTAATTTACTGGCTATTAACTAGAGTTTAGAATCCCATGCTAGAAGCTACCCCATGAAGACAATATATCTGACAATATATGACGTCACATCAGCTGATCTCCAAATCTCATCCTTGAACGATCTGTGTGTCCCGTGTTTTGATGGAAGACCTTGACAAGACAAGCTGCTAACAGGCGCTCGTAATTACTTTCTTATGTGTTTAATTACACCTGACTCTTAGTGCAAGTCAGTAGGCACTCGCAGCCGGTAAACATGGCCACCTAAAACACAGATTATAATATACAATATAATAAAATAAGTGATCGAAGTAATCACTTATTTTTTTTTAAATGATTCATACTTGGATATGAAATTAACGACTTATAAATTTGTCACGGTGAACATGTCCACTAGGGATATTTAACGACCGTATGTTGGATACCTGTAAATTCTAAACACAACAGGCGTGGTTAAAGGGACTGTACTCAGCGGAAGAATTCCTTTACGAATGTACGAAAGAACGCCAAGAATCGATTGGTTTTATTTGAAACAGAGTGCACGAAAGGGCCAGTAGATCAAGTCGGCATGAGACCATTTACGATGAAGCTAGTATAGTCACGTCGCGTTAACTTGCAAGGTGTTGTCGTCACGGATTATGTAATAGTGAAGTGACGCGTGTGACAACTACCAACCTAAATCTAGTTGCATCCCGTTTTCCTGCCTCAGATATTGTAGTGATAATATCGCCCGCATGTTGTCAGACGTGGTGGGGTGGCATTCCATTCGCGGTTGGTGCAGTCAATGCAGTGGACAATAACAATGCAACTATCGGGCAATCCCGAGTTGAATACCGTTGAAATAGACCGTGTGGAGCGACCGTCTCTTCTCCGAATTTTAGGGGACACGTTGCTTCTTACGGCGTGGCCAGTATATGTTTGTACTTTCCTCTGTATTGTGTATTGTGTACAGTGTTTGTCTCCAACCTGGATGCCGGCTGCATGAGATGTCTGTGTCATGGCGCAACAGGTTGCAACATGTTATAGTGTGTATTGTGTACAGTGTTTGTCTCCAACCTGGATGCCGGCTGCATGAGATGTTTGTGTCATGGCGCAACAGGTTGCAATATGACGCGAGGCTGCCTCAAGGGTTACTGCGGCCCTTTCTACATCTCTCAACTCTACTGGGCGGACGCGGACAAACACGTGTTGCCCGAGGATGACCCTGAAAGGGACGGAGGTGAGTTTACCGACGGAGAAGACTAAGGGCCATATGTACAGACAACTGTCAAGTGAACTACAGGATTTGTTGCTATGGAATGGTTTTGTTACATGCTGTTTTCCATAAGAAAGACAAACTCCATAGCAATCCTATACTTAACTTCGCTGTGCATCTCACCCTAAGAGCGGCCCTTAAGGATGTGAGCCGCTTGACTCTAAGTGTGGTTGTCTTGTTTCAGCGTTCAGTGATTGCGCCAATAATTACAGCTGTGCCCAAAATATAGTAGGGAACTACATGGCCGACTTCGGAAAGGTGAGTAACGTAACGAACTATCGGCATAATTGGAAAAAGTGGTCAACTTACCCGACACAATAATCCTTAGTTTCGTTCTTCACAAGAAACATCGACATACAGAAATACAAGAGTGTACTAAAATGTGCAACGAGAATTGTTCACTCAAACAGCCGTGTGTGTTGTGCGTAGGCTTTTGCATCTTTTCTGATTCGCAACACACGTATGAACAAAGTTGCATAATATACAATTATTCGTTTGTCTGGCGGTGTTTAATATTTTAATTGAATACACGTACAGCGACATAACTAATAAGAGGAAACAGGAAACAACTATCAACTTCAACACAAAACAGATAATGAAACATATCAATAAATACACCTTATAATGTCGGAGAAAATCCGAACATAGACCCAAGAGCTTTAATAACTGAAACTTGGAAAATAATTCATTTTGAGTTAGAGATGTCTTTTAATGTTAGAGGTATCTTGTCTCTAGCGACATCCCTACTGTGTTGCAGGACTGCAACGGTGATGGGGTCACCAACTGTGACGACTACGCCATGATACACTTCAAT
Source organism: Isoperla grammatica (assembly GCA_945910005.1). NCBI lineage: Eukaryota > Metazoa > Arthropoda > Insecta > Plecoptera > Perlodidae > Isoperla > Isoperla grammatica. The sequence continues at coordinate 3,080,975 of OX246737.1, forward strand.
GGCGGCTACAACTGTGAGGCGTCCATACTGGGCAACCAGTTCCACACCAGATACATCAAGTGTCGCAAGACGACCCCCGTCGAGGCCACAGGTAACATATCATGCACTCTGTTCCATCGACAAACAACATATTCATGGCGTTGTTTTATTAAGTACTGGTTGGAACAGCAGACCCACTTGGCATTGTTATAACAATAACTTCGGTAATGCTTTCGTCATCAATCAATGACGTGTTTACGGTCTCGGCCAACCCGAGCAGGTATTTGAATTAGCCACGGCCGCTGGTTGGCTGCCGCTCACCCACCCGTGACGGAAGCATTACCGAAGATGTTGTACGAAGACTATATAAAGCTGAAACACTCTCTGTTTTCAGGGTAGAGCGTCGTATTTCGTATTTACCAGTGAGTCAGTCACCGCCAGTCTGAACACAACGGGGCCTAGAGGTCAGGTCGGGGTCATACATCACACCAGGGCAACTGTTGCTGTCTTCAGGGGCGCCTCTGCATCATATGAGAACACGGACCACCCCACACTTAGTCCTGGTCACACAAATGAAGACAAGTTCAGTGCACAAACAGTTTTATAGAGGTGACACATCGATTGTGACAATTTTCGATTTTGTAAACTCTTTGCTTTTGATTACCAACGACTTCAAAGAGCATTCAGTGTTGACACTAAACGATAGGGATGGTCATGCGTTGAGGTACTGTCTTGTTGCAGGGATAGATCTGTGTCCTGGGTAGATCAATATCCCATAACGAAGTCTTATCGAACTGCCAAGTCAGGTCGTACTACGTATATTGCAAAATTATCATTCTATCAATGATATCGATGCATCCACTGTCTTAGACAGCCTACTCTCATAAATTCAATAGAACTTTAAATAATTAACCTGTTTTTGTAGTAAACACCAACATGTAAATATTTGTCCATATAACGACCTGACCTGAGGTTTGCTGAATCTTTGCCAGAAGATAAGAGGGATATCTTCTTGCCACATTTGCTAAGAGCCTTGTGTTTTGGTCCTTTGTTTTGGCTACGACCTTACTTGGATTGCTGTAATGTAATTTCACAAGTAATAATGTACAGATTTTAATTTTTATGTTCATTCTTTATTATATATTTTATATTTACCTCGTAACTATACACATTTTATTTTTACTTTTAATAACAATACCTTTTTTTATGTTTTTACTCCTCTAACAATTTTTATCTAAACTCCAGGTTTTATATATATTATTATACTTCGTGGTACAATGTTTTAATAATCCGAGTGTTATCAAACCACCACGACCAGAGTACAAAAGTCAGGATAGCCTACGATCAATACTCAATGTTAATACTAAGGCCTCATTTGCTCTGGATGATAAGTCAGGATAAAGTAACTTCGTGGACAAGGAATGGATGTTGACTGGGTTCTATGTTCTACATTGATCAGGAAGATGAAAGAAGATGTGAAATGAAGGTGACAGGACACACACACATCACAACAATACACACAAATACAACAAACTCTCTCGGCTCCGCTCTCGAAATAGTAACATTACAATCTTTAGGTTTGTAATGTCACTAGTTTCTCGTTTGAGCCGTCGAACAGTTCCCGGGCATCTTAATTCAGTTGGGTACCGCGTTACGGTAACTCTATTAGTAATAATACAGGAAGTTTCTTATTGCCTCATAGTTTGAATTGACATCTCTAGCAAACTATGTCATTGTCGTCCATCATATTGTACTAGACTAGCTATAATAGTAATTGAGTATTCTGCTCTCCTGCCCGAGTGAGTCTCACGCACGCGCAGGTGTCTCTCACGCACGCGCAAGAGTAGCTCACGCACGCGCAGGTGTTGCTCACGCGCGCGCAGGTGTCTCTCACGCACACGCAGGTGTTGCTCACGCAGGTGTCTCTCACACACGCGCAGGTGTTGCTCACGCACGCGCAAGAGTAGCTCACGCACGCGCAGGTGTCTCTCACGCACGCGCAAGAGTAGCTCACGCACGCGCACGACCGCCTCACGACAGGAGAGAGGTTTCAAACTAATGCTCGGGGTTGTTGATTTACAAAATGTATTTTGAAGAAAACTTTGAGATAGTTTTGACACGAAGAGAAAAGAAGGTCGAAGTTGTAAGAGTTAAAATCCGGTGTTTAAGTTAATAACACTACTAAGTCGAAGTAGTTACAACTAGCCCCTATCTTATATACGAAGAATACATTTGTTTATTTATAAAATTTGGCAATATTTCATTATGAGAAAAGTCATTGAAGAATTGTTAATAATGGTTATTTCGATCCGTTTATAACTATGTACATTACTACCGAGGTAGAGATCCGTGTTAAATGTGGCTAAACTCAGTGGGCCAAACTCTTGGTGAAATCGCAGTAACAAACCAATGGGAGTGTATAACAGAAACACAGTTACTGGGGCACAGTTACAGGAACTCAGTTACTGGAACACAGTTACTGGAACACAGTTACTGGAACACAGTTACTGGGGTACAGTTACTGGGCACAGTTACTGGGGCCAGTTACTGGGGCACGGTTACTGGAACACAGTTATTGTGACTCAGTTACTGGAACAAAGTTACTGGGGTACAGTTACTGGGCACAGTTACTGGGGCACAGTTACTGGGGCACGGTTACTGGAACACAGTTATTGGAACTCAGTTACTGGAACACAGTTATTGGGGCACAGTTACTGGGGCACAGTTACTGGAACACAGTCATTGTGACTCAGTTACTGGGGCACAGTTACTGGGGCACAGTTACTAGAACTCAGTTACTGGAACACAGTTACTGGGGCACAGTTACTGGGGCACAGTTACTGGAACACAGTTACTGGAGTACAGTTACTGGGTCACAGTTACTGGGGCACCGTTACTGGAACACAGTTACTGGAACTCAGTTACTGGAACTCAGTTACTGGAACACAGTTACTGGAACACAGTTACTGGAACTCAGTTACTGGAACTCAGTTACTGGAACACAGTTACTGGGGCACAGTTACTGGGTCACAGTAGCGTTCCAAACGGATACTGTTTTCCTAGTGAAAGTGAGTCCCAAACAAAGGGCGGGACAAAGTGATAACACTCTGAGAGGTAAAGAAAGCTGATCTATAACTAACACGGGGCTTCCATTGTCAGCCGAGACCAGAGCTGCCGCAGCAACTGTCATGGCGGGTCCTCGAACATTCAGAACCAACGTTGCATACAATAGCGCCCTGGCAACTGTCATGGCGGGTCCTCGAACATTCAGAACCAACGTTGCATACAATAGCGCCCTGGCAACTGTCATGGCGGGTCCTCGAACATTCAGAACCAACGTTGCATACAATAGCGCCCTGGCAACTGTCATGGCGGGTCCTCGAACATTCAGAACCAACGTTGCATACAATAGCGCCCTGGCAACTGTCATGGCGGGTCCTCGAACATTCAGAACCAACGTTGCATACAATAGCGCCCTGGCAACTGTCATGGCGGGTCCTCGAACATTCAGAACCAACGTTGCATACAATAGCGCCGATACTTATGATTGTTGTTTTGATTCCGCAGGGTTTCAATGGCCAACCTATCCCATGAGGTAAAAACTCGTAGTATTACACTCGTAGTATTACACTCGTAGTCAAAATGGGTCGACATGGAGAGCAACGTCATTCAATAAACTATGCTTGACAGTTAGTCGAGGAAACTGAATCGTCATTGCCGCACCAGAGAATAGGCACAGTTGTAAATTATTTAGGTAACGAGTGAGGGTTTTCTAATCTCAGGAGTGTTGAAGAATAATCACTGATATTGAAGAGAAGACAAAACCTTCAGTATGCAGCTATTACGGGCGCGAATATTTGACTGTTCAAGTAAACATATATGTGAGCTACTTGGTTATCAATGTTCTTATAGACTGATTGATTGATAGTGTCTCAATACCAGTATAAACAGAGCTGCTTTTACAGATGCTTTCTGATACTTTTGATGCTTTTTTTTATGCTTTTTGATAGCAAGGAGCAAAACAGCTTCGCCCTTCATTGACAAATCAGAAAATTGTAAAATTCTTTAATGAGAACTCAGAATCGTCAACTTCCTCCTGAGACCAGAGAACGTGAGTTCGAGACCCGTTGGGACAGTCGCTGTCACCCCTGGCTGACCGGGCGGGGCTGCGGACAGGCTGAGAGGCACAAGCAGTGTGCCACGGGTGCCACGGGACAGGCTGACAGTCGCTGCGGGGCTGCGGACAGGCTGAGAGGCACAGCAGTGTGCCACGGGTGCCACGGGACAGGCTGACAGTCGCTGCGGGGCTGCGGACAGGCTGAGAGGCACAAGCAGTGTGCCAAGTGTGCCATGGGACAGGCTGACAGTCGCTGCGGGGCTGCGGACAGGCTGAGAGGCACAAGCAGTGTGCCAAGTGTGCCACGGGACAGGATGACAGTCGCTGCGGGGCTGCGGACAGGCTGAGAGGCACAAGCAGTGTGCCAAGTGTGCCACGGGACAGGCTGACAGTCGCTGCGGGGCTGCGGACAGGCTGAGAGGCCACGGGACAGGCTGACAGTCGCTGCGGGGCTGCGGACAGGCTGGGAGGCCACGGGACAGGTTCTAACACTATCTCTAACAGGACGCGCGTTTTGGAAGACTAGTCTATTGTTGTACAGCCTACAGGTGTACCTCACACATCGGACATTATTGTTTACGGCGACCTGGCTCTGTGTAAATATAAACCATTCGCACAAGGTCAAACTACTTCATAAGGAATGTTCTAAGAATATGCACAGTGCACGAATTGTGTCCGAGGGTAATTGAACATAATAACAATACAATAATTAAACGTTAGATTGTGACGATACAATACACAAATCATGAAAATAACAACATATCGAAGAATGATACACAATTTGTATGTTGTGTGAAAAGATTAAACAAGTTAAAACAGTAGGTTCGATTTCAACAACTTTGATTCTCTCAGATTAGTTATTTCAGATTGATTACGATGGTTTCAACAATGCAATTGCAGGGTAATCTACAAGACTCCACGTTAGTTTGCCTAAGATAACCATCTTGCGAGATAACATGTTTGAACTTGTTTAAACTGCTGTTGTTTCCTAACAACAGTATTGTACCGAGGTTACAAAGCAAGTACATCACCAACAAGTAATGTGTCTTAACACATACTGCATCATTTCGTTCCCTCAGCGTAGTACTTCTAGTATATTACATCAACTATCTCTAGGTAAAGGTAGACAACAGCAACAGAAAATTAAATTCTATTAGAAAAATCATCAGTTTTTTTAAAACTATTGACGACATTGTCTATACAATCTACTTATTGTATGTATAGTGTTTATATGTTGATGATTACAAATTATTGCCAACTTGTTTGTGTAAATGGATATCAACTAGTAAGTTAGTTGGACGTTATATGAGACGCTACTTCTGCGAAAGGCTGTACTTTCCTAAGATCTAGACACCAATGTTACTTTACAAACAAGAAACACATTTCATTCTTGTTTTACAAACATATTAACAATTGCTGACACACTACGTACAAAATAATAACAATATCTGCGGCACAGTCAACAGAATAACAAGCGTTACTACACTTTACCTTCTAAAATACGTTTGTCTACAAGGTTCATCTCAAAATAGCACCATGGCTAATAAAAATAAGCCTTCTTTTGAAAAATATTGATATTTCTTTTACACTTCCGTCTCTTTAGCGAACTGAAAGTGCTTCGGTGCTAATATGAATCTCAAGAAGCTTCTATGTCTACTGAGCTTCTGAGTTTGAAAGTTTTAACAATAAAATAAGATGCATCGCATATAATTATCATGTCCAAAAAATCATCCTAGCAAAAGTATGTTCGTTTAAATGCAAATAAATTCCAAAGGCCAAGTTAGAACCCACAATAGTCTGTGATATCTTGTTACGAGAGTCTTTGCGTCTATAACAACACTGGGGTAGCGGGCGATCACGCAACTACACACAACTACTCAACATGACATGAATGTAGTAGGGCAACAACAAACAATGTGCCAAGTATAACTTGTGTACTCGCGACATCTCACAATGGGTCAAACAATACATTCATCATAAAAACATTCTTGTAACATTCTCGCCTAAAAACTATTGAACGATTCGTCCAATTTTAATAGATGGGTTCACCGTTTTAGTTTTAATGGCTATATACAGTGGGGGGGAGGGGGGGGGGGGGGGTTGAGCTGGGGTTGTGCGATGTTTTTTCGATCTGACACATGACAATGTTTTTATTTTATAGCGAGGTAGACCGACTTTTAATTCTTAAAATAGTTTCTTGAAGAGTAGATGTCTAATATTACATTACTATAATAAAAACAAATCATAATGAGGAACGTCTTCAGTAAGTTCCTTAACAAACATCAGATAAACTTCGCTATAAGCTAATACTTGGTTCTTATTACTAACTCGTATTGTTTTTGTGTTTTTATAAATAACTCTACATTTATGTAGAAAATAATAGTGTGGGAGATTGCTCAGACTCCAGGGTTGGAATAAGACAGGAGTTGAAAGGCAGTTCAAGCTAGAAATGTGTAGGGTGGTTATATTCATGTCACGAACTCAATAAACATCCAATGGACGACTTAAAATATTGTAATTTTTCTTCCGGAGAAGTTGAAGGGTGGATTCCACTTCCGGTTACCAAGTACTTTAGATAACAAGTGACGCGATAATCCTTTACTTGGCTCACGGGTTTATTAATCATCCACGATATGGCCAGTGAAGTGACCACTCATGAGAGGGTGCCTAGCCCAGAGACATTGCCAGCTTGTGGGCTCCCTTATTGGTCAACTCTAGAACACAGGGTTGACGCAATATCGGTAACTCCTCCCACAGCAAACCTAGGACCAATAACAGACCTCACGTCCATATGTGTGCTCCCTCATTGGCCAATCATAGGGCGTATCATTGAGGCAGTAGCGGTAACTCCTCCCACAGCGAACCTAGGACCAATAACAGGCCTCACTTCCATACGTGTGCTTCCTTATAATTGAGGTAGTATTAGAATTGCATCCACTCATCTCGTCTCAATGACATGTCTTACAGTGGACAACAGATTCACAAAAGAGAATGCTACCATATGGATTGCTAGTTACTACCTCGCTGGTTTCTGTTGAGCATCTACTTGGGCAATTACATTGGTTGCTCTTCGTTTTGACACTTGCAACAAGTAGAAACTGTACTTCGTCAAAAAAAAAAAGTGCACACATTTAGGACAGGACACATATTGTGTGTCCTATGTATTAGTAAACATAGCTATTGCTTAGTCATCACGTTAGAATACTTAGTATAAGGTTGTGAAACATTCGTTTGTCTTTATCAAGGAATGGTTTAACATTAGATTTTCTACCCCTACATAATATCCCCACGTGGTCTCATGGAGACCTTACAGTTAAAATGGCGAGTTTACGAAATTAACAGATTTCATAGTTTTGTTTTTCTCGGTGAAGTATAATGGAAAGTAAGTCGAGGAACTAGTTAGTATTGCAGTATCAAGTTGAATACAAGGGAGAACCGCTCGCTTGATCGATATATTATATGTTATGTTTACGTGCAACTAACTACCGTTTTAAAACCTAGATAACTATTAACAACGTTCTCGGTTCTACATCACGATAACAACGAGCTGTCTTGTTTATTATATTCTAGAGTCCATTCATCACATTTTCTATATTAAGTTTACATAAAGTCTATAGCTAAACGTACCGTTTTATATAACAGGTTTAACACAACGTAGGGGGACCTACTTGTCCTTCTTCTCAGCAGCTTTGGCAGCTTCTTTCGCTTCTTTCTTCTCCTTCTTCTTTTCGGCCTTTGCTTCCTTTTTCTGCTCCTTCTTCTCAGCCTTTGCTTCCTTCTTGAGTTCTTTCTTCTCCGCTTTAGTCAGTTCCTTCTTCTCTACCTTCACCTCTTTCTTCTCCTCCTTCTTCTCCGGTTTGCCCCCTTTGAGTTTCTCCTCCTTCTTCTTGTTGTCGAGGTTCTCGTCTTGTTCCTTCTTTCCGTCTTCCTTCAGCTTCTCCTCTCTCCGCTTGTCCGGTTTCCGCTTGTCCTCGGTGTTTGCCGGCTTCAGCGGGGACCGAAAGAACGTGGAACTCGAGGTGGGTTTCAGAAGGGGCGTGGTCTCCAGCTGCGTCACAATCTTCTGGGCACAACTGCACACAGACAACCTAGCGTTAGACAAGCTTTATCGGGTTAAATGCCATTTCATTTGGAGTTATTATATTTAAGAAGAAATGCTTCTTCCATCCTTCCTTCAATTCTTCTTCCTTGAACCATATAAGTTAATTCACAAATTGAGGAAGGAAGATAAGTATGAGGTCAAATTATTATGAAAATCCTTTGTTCTAACTTTGTAACCTTTCCTAATGACAGCTATCATTTTATACCATGTCCGTGTAAAGACAAAATGAACTTCAAAACTGAAATTGGTTAGATTACGAATTACAGTTGATGATAAAACTGGTAAAGCTAGATGTGTATGAAGGGTGTACAGAAATCTGAAGAGCAAAGATTGAGGTTGCTGGAAAGATGGTGGCGTGACACGAAGCTACGAAGGCGTTTGCGTTGGTTTGGAAGTGACGTGATTGTGATGAAACTGATGAACAACCCTCGGACGTGGCAATTGTTAAAGCACACCAACTAGGCCTGATTCTATCTGACACAAACATCCGACTTAAGGAAATGTCTTCAATGAAAACTCATCAAGCTATAACAAATCAACAATATGGGAGCAAATAAATTAATCAGGTCGATCACCAGTCTTTGGGAAGAACTCACTCATTTCCTGGGGTGCTGCTTATTGTCAGTTCTGACGGGGGATCAGTTAGGTCGATTATGAAACAAGTAATATGTCAAAATCATTTATCCGGGATCTGGGCCAGAGTGTATTGTTCATTTCGTAAAGATGGAGTATTTATCACGAGCTTTGTTTGCATATTTTGAAAAGGAATGGAAATATGAAGACAGAAATAGTACAAAGAAATTCTATTGATTGGATTGTGCACGAAGCTCGTCGTTACTTTGATGTCACAATACGTTATCAAAGAGAAATCAATGCACGTTGATAAGAAACTCGTTGTCTTTATCTCTAGCCCCGTCTGGGCCCCGGGTAGCATATGCTTGACACGACTCCATTTGCCTCCATTTGCTGGTTCTTGTTTCTAGCGTCTGGGCCCCGGGTAGCATATGCTTGACACGACTCCATTTGCCTCCATTTGCTGGTTCTTGTTTCTAGCGTCTGGGCCCCGGGTAGCATATGCTTGACACGACTCCATTTGCCTCCATTTGCTGGTTCTTGTTTCTAGCGTCTGGGCCCCGGGTAGCATATGCTTGACACGACTCCATTTGCCTCCATTTGCTGGTTCTTGTTTCTAGCGTCTGGGCCCCGGGTAGCATATGCTTGACACGACTCCATTTGCCTCCATTTGCTGGTTCTTGTTTCTAGCGTCTGGGCCCCGGGTAGCATATGCTTGACACGACTCCATTTGCCTCCATTTGCTGGTTCTTGTTTCTAGCGTCTGGGCCCCGGGTAGCATATGCTTGACACGACTCCATTTGCCTCCATTTGCTGGTTCTTGTTTCTAGCGTCTGGGCCCCGGGTAGCATATGCTTGACACGACTCCATTTGCCTCCATTTGCTGGTTCTTGTTTCTACCGCATGAGTGTGTATTGCAACTTTTAACCTCGAATTGCGTCGTCTATCCACACGTTGCACGTAAAGCCTGTATTACACGGTCAAACTTTTTTTAAAGCCTGTATAACACGGTCAAACTTTTTCATCCAACTTCTTTAATTCAAGAACAAAAGCGCATCAATAAATAATTCCTATTGTTGTATTTGACTACATACTGACTGTTTTTGATGCGCTTTTGTCCTTGAATTCAAGGAGTTGGATGAAAAAGTTTGACCGTGTAATACAGGCTTTATACAGGCTTACCGTAATAATAGACCTTTTTCAGAAGTGATCTAGGACCCTCAGATAGAAGTGATCACGGCCGTCTAGATCTTCAATGGCAACAATGAACAACAGTGAAAAATGCACCTTAACATAACATTTGAAAACTAGTTGTTATTGTTGAGCATTGTTGTCATTGCTCTATAGAGGACTCAAAACTGACATAGATAGCGCTGCTAAGCAACCTCCTTTCAGCGCCATTGATGAATAATAACAATAAAACAACAATGAAAATTGACAGCTAAACCACTCCTAATAGAAGTTTATTTTCTTGCCACCAGATTGCATCTAGTCTATTTTGAGTGCTCTATCAAGGATTAGATTTGATTAGATAGAAGTAATCACGGCCCTCTAGATCAATTCTGTAAATCGTCTTTTGCTGTTTTGCGTCCATTGCGGCGAATAGACGCAACGTCTTGTCTCTGGTACTGGCTTATGACGTCAGGACTTGATACGTACCGTATTCTCGTAGAGGAAGACCCCGTGCGCTCTTTTCCCGCCCGGTACTCGCGTTGAAACTCTGCTATGGGCGGCAACCGAGCCGGCTTCTCGTTATGTTCTCGGCCGCCAGGCGCGCGACCAGGCTCGTTGTACTCCTGGATCCTCAGCTAGACAACAACAACAACAACAACATGAGTTACCTAGACTCTCTCGTCCACACTTCAAGTTACTGTATTACACTTTAATACTGATAGGTCTAAGGGGTCAAATGCATAGTCGTTCCTCACGTGCTCCTCAACTCAGCCATTCCTGAGACTCTCACAGTTACCAATCACTGAGCACCATTGCCATGTGGACTGCTCTGTGATTGGTGGTTGGGCGAGTCCGAGGAAAGGCTGAGTTGAGGAGCACGTGAGGAACGACTATGCATTTGACCCTTAGTCAGGCAGTGCAACATGCGACCTAGCTGGTTTAGAAACTTCCACTTATTTCGACTTTCGAGTAGTCTACGTTGAAACAAAATGGTGTCTGACTAAAATTGTATTTATTCACCAACTGAAGGAGTGGGCCGGTCCACGACAGGTTCGTAATTTACACCCCTGTGAAACGTCGGACTTTGCTAAGCTTAAGTAAGATGCAGGCCACTGCCCAAAGTCAGTATTGCTTATAAATTCCTCAGATACGAATGCTTGCACACTCTAGTTATTACAACTAATTTGAAATTTCAAATCTGAAGTGAATTAACAAGTATTTACGAAAACAAATACTGAATGTATGACGTTACATCAAGAAAACAATGTGAACCTACCTTCATGGCTTGAGTCTGCGACTTCTTGAGCGATCCCGTAGGTTGCCGAGGATAGCCGAGTCTTCCCGATGTCTTGCCGGACTTACTCGAGCCTTGACTGCTGGAAGTAGCGGAACTAACGGAAGACACACCTGAAGCAAGAACCATCACCATCACCATCACCATCACCATCACCATCACCATCACCAACACCATCACCACACCATCACTATCACCATCACCATCACCATTACCACCATCACCACCATCACCATCACTATCACCATCTCCATCACCATCACCACCACCATCACCATCACCACCATCACCATCACCATGGCAACTGGCTCCCTTTGTCTGCAGTCTCGTCACTTGTCTATGGCAGACAAGGGTAGTAGCCTACATAGAAGATGATTCGAGCCTTGACTACGACATGAAAACTCTTGTATGATTTGATCAGGGAAACTTTGCAAGTTAATTAGTGGCAGCTTTTACCGCATTTAACAACTTTCAAGTTATCTTAACAGGAAAGGATACCTCTACGTCAAAAACCGCACAAAACTTTCATTTTTAAATTATATCACAAGAATGGGCTTCGAAATCAAAAATCTGAATCAACAGCGCACTGTGGTTTAGTAAACCCTACACATTGAATGCGCTAAGTCGTGACTTATATTATAATCAGTATGTTTTTTTATAAATAATCAATTTAATTACTAATTATCGGATTATAATCAAAATACTACGCTTATGGTTATAATATTTTATTCAATCTGTAGGGCTTACCAAAGCAAAGTTCGCTGCTGATTTAGATTTTCGATTTCTTGTTGCAATCTTGAGATATAAATTAAAAATGAACATTTTCTGCGGTTTGTGACGTAGAGACTACCCTTTGCCCTTAAGTTAGTTGGTCCAACTTTCGCAACGTTCGAGTTGCAAGAGCTCCAACTAACTTTTATTGCGGGTGCAGTGAGCTTTGATTAATTAAGAAAACCCTGGTTAAGAAGACTTGACGTGTTTGTCTAGGTTGAGAGTCAGTTAACTTCGAATCATAATCCATCTAGGCACGTCACCATGAAACAACTAGCGAGCGTGTTTCGTCACCAGGGCCGAGCCGGAGTATTTGGCTGACAATGCACAATCCAGCTACAGCTGCTTCAAATCTGGTCCAATGTTCTCTAATTTAAAAAATGTAAATTCAAGGATTTTGGTCTGTATATATTTCGTTCTCTCTCACATCCTTCGTCTAAATGAGGATCCGTCTGATGAGTACAGAACTACAAGTGGACTTCACTGAAGTTTTTAGAACCCAACAATTTCTTCATTCTTCATATTCCATTCATCCAATTCTTTTCTATTCTTCATTCCAATTCTTCATATTTCGAGATCACTTTGAGGGAAAACCAATAACAGTGGTACTGTTACTACTGATTATTGATGATTGATACTGTTATTGGTGATTACTGTTTATTCTATTCCCTTGAAGAAAAGTAACTAACGCATTAATTAATTATATTTACATCGTTATGTTGACACTGGTTTTGTAAACGGTGAATTGAAAGCATTCATAGCAACGACACAACAAATGTTATAAATTTTCCCTACTGAAAATCATTTCTTGTATCTAATTGTTTTTCTATAAATACAAATGTAAATTTACTTTATTTATTCTTTTTTTATTTACAATTTACTTGTTTACAAATGTGTTAAAGATAACGAGGTGAAAACGCTTGCAAATAATATGATAATAATGTTACGGATAAAGTGTAATTTATACGAGTTTGCTCCCTCAGTTTGCAGGGTTGTGTACTTCCAAGCCTCCCCCCTCCCCCTCCCTCACCCCTCCATGGCGTCACAAGACTTCCCCTAATTATCGCCTGCAGCATGAGATGTTCTCAGAAGACGTTAAACTATATTATGTTTACACAAACATCCGAGGAACTGAAATCAATGACGCGGCAGGGGGGGGGGGGGGGTTAAGGGGTACACCCGTGAGAACCCGGGATAAGTTCAATCCTCGCTTGTACTTAATCGATACAGGTGAATTGACCTTTTCAGAATTGATCTAGAATCACGGCCCTCTAGATCTTCAATGACAACAATGCACAATAATGGGAAATGGACCTTAACATAACTATCAAGGACCCTTAGATAGAGCGTATCATGGTCCTCTAGATCAATCCTGAAAATCTACTGTATTATATTGTTCTGATCCTTCACATACCTACAAGATTGGTATAAATAAGAACGTCTGTAAAACATGGTTGTCGAGTAAAGAAATAATAAATGGACCTACCTACGTAATAATTAAACAACAGTTGAGTAATCCTAGAGTTGTAAGTCCTGCAAAGACTTTATTTACTCAAGTTGTGTTGTTCATGTATCTGGCAACCCAAGCCTGAACTTGTAGGTTCTCTCTCTTACATTTGCAACGATACTTCCTAGATATAACTTATATACGTGACATGACCACAGATGCTCCACTTCGCAACTAGTGTTGCTGATAACGTAGACACGCCGCCATTTTGTTTCCTCGTTGAGTTGTACGCGTACGTTTCCATGGCAGACCTGAACTCTGAACTCCTGTTTGTGAGACACAGTGAGACGCAGTGAGACACAGAGCTGAGTGAGACATACGGCCGCGGCAGGTACTCTTATCTAATCACGGCCCATTAGCCCGCGCTAGTCCGGTGAGGGGGTTGTTTCAGGGGCGAGGGGGGATGATTTGCCACCGTGGTAACTGAGCGGGACAAGGGTTTCAATGTTTCAGGAGAATACTTTACATTCTCTCCGGTATCAAGTTGCACAAACAATGATGCCGTCTCTCTGTGAGTGATATACCAACACGGTACATCTTCATTACGCGCTTGTTTTGCCCGCAATGTTGTGTTCCTGAAGGCGCGACCACGGAGGCCAACATAACGGACACAAAAACACGCCTGGAATATCACGAGCGGCTTGTTACCAACATTACAAGCCGAGGACATGGTTGTAGGGTTGTACTGCGCAAAGGGGGGAGGGGGTGGGGGGGGGGGGGGGGGGGGCTGCACTGCACAGGAGCATGATATGAAGAAACTTGGCATCGCTGCCTGCCAGGTTACTTTCCCACTATGTCACAGCTCTGCACTTCATCATCAGACATAAGATAAAAACTTGTTCCAGTAACATTGTTCCATTGTTCACTTTAAAATTCTGTATATAATTTACACAAATGCAAACGTATCAGGAACCAGGGGGTTAACATTCATTCGTGGAAGCGCCGTGAAGCTTCGAGGAGTAAAATAATATCTGGGAAACATTCGTCATCATTTCAGTCTCTAAACGTTTTGCGACATATCCTGGTAGGGCCTTAGAGCACATCTCTGCTCTAAGGGTAGGGAAGAATATTTAATTTAATTTAACTTTAACAATTCGTCTGGACTAATGTTTTACAAGATGGTTCTCAACAGCGCACGTTGCATTTCATTTCGTAAATAAGATTGTGCCAGGAAATCACAGGGATTGCGAGAGTTGTTAGAGTTATGTCTGCCCTACCATTGATTGACGAGTGTACAAGGGGTGTTAGACACAAACACAGCATTCACCTTGTGACTTCAAAAAAGGATGAAAAAACTTTCAGTCAGGATTGTTGTTAACCGGAATTGAACCAGAGACTTCCCGAATAAGAGCCCGAAACAACTTTATCGATGTGTTGGTCGTAGACGCCTGACTCGTGACCAATCAGCGATCGGTATTCGTAATCGGGGCTCGCTGGTTGGCCGCGAAACACTTGTCTACGACGAAACATACGTGGTTGCACTATGACATGACGATCATGTCCTAGTTGGTTTATCTGCCGCCGCACAGCGCTGTCGTCTGCACAACAACAAACAACGCGCGCTACGTTGTAAAAAGGCGGTGACTGCGATAACTCCAACACTGGCGGTGGAAATGTGAAGCTCTCGGGGGAGGCGATGGAAGTTGACACTTCGAAATGAATTATCGGAGCATTCAGAAAGAAAGAAATCGCGATCGACGGTTTGAGTGGAAAATAAAAACTTCTAGAGAGACGCTTTTGCTCTATTCACAACGTATATTTCAGTATGCGATAAAAATCTTTTCCTCAAATACAGCTTTTTCAAAAAACAAAAAAGTGTCTACAGGAATAAGCCGATTTCAATGTCGTGGACAAAGTCTACACTGGCCGATAAGCCGTAATCATGTTTAATTGAGGGTTAAAACTAACTGCGTAGGATCAACGTTTCATATTTATTAATTGACGCAATAATCCCTGCGCGCAAGGCTTAACGTAACGCAACGTAATCCTGCAACCAAACAGGGCTAACAGAGACACATTGACTCCACGTTGGTGAAGCCTAACTATATGATTGGCTCTCTCAGTCTCCCAGTTAACTCCCAGTGGACACTGGAGGGTTTGGGAACTGCGCAAACCCACGTTATTTATTTCCAATAACATTTATACAAGACGGCTCATGTCAGTGCAAAAAACTCTAGCGTCCTGTAGAATAATCTAGGTACATATTATGCCTAGTGCAAGCGTTGGTTCTTCTATCAGCAGGGTTCTTGACGTGGCACACATTTCCAACTAAGAAAGTGTCATTATTGTCAACTTCTATTCATAGAGTTACGTAAAACATGGTGCGATCAGTTTGCAAACCTGGTAGTTCGTTAATGAAACATTCGAAAAAGAGTCATATAATCGCCTAGTTAAGCCGTAGACAGACAAAATAAGAGATGATTGGTTACCTGAGAAGGAAGAAGACCCCGAGCTCATGGAATACAAAGATTCGGAATTGGGCACGTCTACGCCCATTGAATACTGTGAGGCAGAACTGGGCACCCACGCTTTGCCCATGGAATAGCTGCTGGCCGAGCCTGGTACCAGCCACTTGCTGTTGCCCACCTGTTGGAATAACTACCTGTTAGTGTCAAGTACATTATTATATTATGCTTTTCTTTAAAATAAAAAATTTAATTTGGCATTGACGATGGCAGAGATGTTGATAATAAATAATCATCATTAAAATTCAAAGAATATTTTATCTCTTATTCCAAGGTTCAAATTGCCTCATAATTCAAAAGTTCCAAAAATGAAGAAATTTGAAAATAAAAAGTTAAAATTGTGTAAAAACTAAAAAAGTAATTCTAAATGCATTATTTTCTTAGCTGATTGAATGTCACAGTTGTTCGTGAGATGTGTATGTGTGTGTTCTTACAGTGTAGCTGGAAGCGGAGGATTGCAGGCCCCACCCCTTGCCTTGTGTATGTATGTGTATGTGTGTGTTCTTACCGTGTAGCTGGAAGCGGAGGATTGCAGGCCCCACCCCTTGCCTTGTGTATGTATGTGTATGTGTGTGTTCTTACCGTGTAGCTGGAAGCGGAGGATTGCAGGCCCCACCCCTTGCCTTGTGTATGTATGTGTATGTGTGTGTTCTTACCGTGTAGCTGGAAGCTGAGGATTGCAGGCCCCACCCCTTGCCGCTACAGTGAGGCAGCAACACACCGCCGCCCCCGCTCTGCTTGAGTCTGAGGATCTTGGCGCGGCAGATGACGCAACGCAGGGGAAGAAGGCGCTGACTCACGGCCATCTGGATCGTCTTGACGAAACACTTGCGACAGACGACGCGGTGGCCGCACGGAGATGTTTGCATGGTGGCCTTGGCGTTCACGCATATCACGCACTGTAACACACCAAAGACATTGGAATAGTAGTAGTATACCTTTTCTCTAGACTCACATACAGCGCTAGTGTCCTGGCTACCAATTGAAGGCCGCCATTTTAGTGAAACGCTCCAAAGACATTGGAACGGGCGTCTCAGGCGCGACTTTCTGCCGCTCGCCGCGCTAGCAGTACTGAAAGGTCCAACTCGATATTTGCACCTCGTTTTCTCAATTCAAACATTCAAGTCGTTTATATTTAATACTTTTAAATATAAACCATCCATTGTAGTAATGTTTTACAAGGTTTTTGACAGAGAATACCTTTGTTATAGATACAAAACAAACATATTGTCGTTTGACAGTTAGAGAGTTGACTAACGACAATATTTAACATGGAATGAATTACAAAGTTGAACCTTTCAAGACAGGTGCTGCAACCTACTTCAGCTTTGACCTGAGACGCCCATAGTAGTAGTGTATCTTTTCTCCAGACTCACACACAGCGCTAGTGTCCTGTCTGTCAATTGAAGGCCGCCATTTTAGTGGAACGTTCCAAAGACATTGTGATAGTAGTAGTGTATCTTTTCTCCAGACTCACACACAGCGCTAGTGTCCTGTCTGCCAATTGAAGGCCGCCATTTTAGTGGAACGTTCCAAAGACATTGTGATAGTAGTAGTGTATCTTTTCTCTAGACTCACACACAGCGCTAGTGTCCTGGCTGCTAATTGAAGGCCGCCATTTTAGTGGAACGTTCCAAAGACATTGGAATAGTAGTAGTATATCTTTCCTCTAGACTCACACACAGCGCTAGTGTCCTGGCTGCCAATTGAAGGCCGCCATTTTAGTGGAACGTTCCAAAGACATTGGAATAGTAGTAGTATATCTTTCCTCTAGACTTACATACAGCGCTAGTGTCCTGGCTGCCAATTGAAGGCCGCCATTTTAGTGGAACGTTCCAAAGACATTGGAATAGTAGTAGTATATCTTTTCTCTAGACTCACATACAGCGCTAGTGTCCTGGCTGCCAATTGAAGGCCGCCATTTTAGTGGAACGTTCCAAATACATTGGAATAGTAGTAGTATATCTTTCCTCTAGACTAACATACAGCGCTAGTGTCCTGGCTGCCAATTGAAGGCCGCCATTTTAGTGGAACGTTCCAAAGACATTGGAATAGTAGTAGTATATCTTTTCTCTAGACTCACATACAGCGCTAGTGTCCTGGCTGCCAATTGAAGGCCGCCATTTTAGCGGAACGTTCCAAAGACATTGTGATAGTAGTAGTATATCTTTCCTCTAGACTAACATACAGCGCTAGTGTCCTGACTGCTAATTGAAGGCCGCCATTTTAGTGGAACGTTCCAAAGACATTGGAATAGTAGTAGTATATCTTTCCTCTAGACTTACATACAGCGCTAGTGTCCTGACTGCCAATATTGAAGGCCGCCATTTTAGTGGAACGTTCCAAAGACATTGGAATAGTAGTAGTATATCTTTCCTCTAGACTTACATACAGCGCTAGTGTCCTGACTGCCAATATTGAAGGCCGCCATTTTAGTGGAACGTTCCAAAGACATTGGAATAGCAGTCAAGTATATCTTTTGGACCTTCTAACATAGACTTGACACACTAGCGAAGCAATGTGGCTCCTCTTGAGCCATTCTATTATGTTGAATTGTTGGTTCTCTCACGAGCCCAATGTTACTCGCACGCAACGACATTGCTGCGGTAATTGACACCCGCGCCCGAATGTAAACGATGGTGATTTAGCATCGTCTTGTCGCGATGCATATTTTATGAGCTCAGCGCAAGGCTAAGCGGGACCATCTCACTACATTCAAGAACCCTCATGGTGGTTCTTTAAACGAATTAAGAATGTACAGGATGTTCGAAATAAAGTGGTACCGGGATGTATTATAAAAATGCATCAACAATGTGTAAAATTGCAAAATAAAGAAAGGTTTCTACACAATGTTCATTCGCAGTCGTTGGATATTATAAAATTTCTACTGCAAAACATACAAATAAATAGCTTGAAGCCACCGTATTATTTGCCAGTTCGTTAAACAATAAACAATTATAAATATAATGTGTAACACAACTATTGTATCAATAGTTCTTACATCCAGGAGATGGTTTTCATCTCCTCTGTGTGGTCTTGCTACATTACTGAACAGAATGTAACATTGAAACTGAATAAACTTGACATTTGCATCTGGGACTGGCGCCTACACCAAATATATTGATCTAATATTCCACAGCCCCCTGTCACAATAACAGGAGCGTTTAGGGTCTCTGAACCCTCATCTTAATTTACTTATGACGTCATGAACTATATTAGGGCGCCCTCTATTGAAAATACTTCGAACATCTGCTCAATAGATAGAATGATAGATTTAACTTATTCTATCAACCATTGAGACACGAACAAAGAACCTAGTTTGGTAACGGAAGTGATAAACACAGAGATAGCAAAGAGGTAATTACCCCGCCGGAAGTGACAGTTCTTCTCGCGAAGAGCTTTGGAATGGGTTGAGTAGATTGACGCTTGGGGCGCTGTCACGACGCGTCTAACAAACTCGTGTACAGTCGTACCATGTTCAAGTGCAACATGCTGCGTGTACAGTCGTGTCATGTTCAAGTGCAGCATGCTGCGTGTACAGTCGTACCATGTTCAAGTGCAGCATGCTGCGTGTACAGTCGTACCATGTTCAAGTGCAACATGCTGCGTGTACAGTCGTGTCATGCTCAAGTGCAACATGCTGCGTGTACAGTCGTGTCATGCTCAAGTGCAACATGCTGCGTGTACAGTCGTGTCATGTTCAAGTGCAACATGCTGCGTGTACAGTCGTGTCATGGTCAAGTGCAACATGCTGCGTGTACAGTCGTGTCATGGTCAAGTGCAGCATGCTGCGTGTACAGTCGTGTCATGCTCAAGTGCAACATGCTGCGTGTACAGTCGTGTCATGCTCAAGTGCAGCATGCTGCGTGTACAGTCGTGTCATGCTCAAGTGCAACATGCTGCGTGTACAGTCGTGTCATGTTCAAGTGCAACATGCTGCGTGTACAGTCGTGTCATGTTCAAGTGCAACATGCTGCGTGTACAGTCGTGTCATGGTCAAGTGCAACATGCTGCGTGTACAGTCGTGTCATGGTCAAGTGCAGCATGCTGCGTGTACAGTCGTGTCATGGTCAAGCACAACATGCTGCGTGTACAGTCGTGTCATGGTCAAGTGCAACATGCTGCGTGTACAGTCGTGTCATGGTCAAGCACAACATGCTGCGTGTACAGTCGTGTCATGCTCAAGTGCAACATGCTGCGTGTACAGTCGTGTCATGCTCAAGTGCAACATGCTGCGTGTACAGTCGTGTCATGGTCAAGTGCAACATGCTGCGTGTACAGTCGTGTCATGTTCAAGTGCAACATGCTGCGTGTACAGTCGTGTCATGGTCAAGTGCAACATGCTGCGTGTACAGTCGTGTCATGGTCAAGTGCAACATGCTGCGTGTACAGTCGTGTCATGCTCAAGTGCAGCATGCTGCGTGTACAGTCGTGTCATGTTCAAGTGCAACATGCTGCGTGTACAGTCGTGTCATGCTCAAGTGCAACATGCTGCGTGTACAGTCGTGTCATGGTCAAGTGCAGCATGCTGCGTGTACAGTCGTGTCATGCTCAAGTGCAACATGCTGCGTGTACAGTCGTGTCATGTTCAAGTGCAACATGCTGCGTGTACAGTCGTGTCATGTTCAAGTGCAACATGCTGCGTGTACAGTCGTGTCATGGTCAAGTGCAACATGCTGCGTGTACAGTCGTGTCATGTTCAAGTGCAACATGCTGCGTGTACAGTCGTGTCATGGTCAAGTGCAACATGCTGCGTGTACAGTCGTGTCATGCTCAAGTGCAACATGCTGCGTGTACAGTCGTGTCATGCTCAAGTGCAACATGCTGCGTGTACAGTCGTGTCATGGTCAAGTGCAGCATGCTGCGTGTACAGTCGTGTCATGTTCAAGTGCAACATGCTGCGTGTACAGTCGTGTCATGCTCAAGTGCAACATGCTGCGTGTACAGTCGTGTCATGGTCAAGTGCAGCATGCTGCGTGTACAGTCGTGTCATGCTCAAGTGCAACATGCTGCGTGTACAGTCGTGTCATGGTCAAGTGCAACGTGCTGTACAGCCATGTAGTACAACTACATCATAGATGGTTATGTGTGAACAGTTCAAACAAGTGATGAAGCCCCGGCAGATGATTTGGGTATTAACTCATTGTTGTTGTTTTCATACTATGATATATTAGCCCCAACGTAAGAAGGCGCACACCGACCTCAGATCCTTATCTACTGTCCCTTTCATACGCGCTGATTTCACGAAAATAAACATATTTCTAGCTTTCTTTCACACATTCGTAAATGTAGCCTTGAGCACAAGCCTCTTTGGTCACGCCCATTGTATCAGGTAACCAACCGAAGGTCATAAAATATTCCTAATGGACTTCTGTTTTAGGAACTAGAGAAGTAGAAAATTCAGTTGGTACCATTGGACTGGGCTACGTCGTAGCTATGAGAATACTTATGTTGGAAAACGTTAACACAATGTATCTGTAAGATAGCTGCAGCGCCTATAAACAAATATACTCGGACAGTTCGAGACTTAAGTAGACTAACGTTGTGAACTTTGGACGTTTTTCTTTCAGGACTAAAGAACGTTCCGTTATCTTTGTCCCTCGTGAAGGTAAATGTCATTTGAATGTAACATCTCCCTCGTCGGTGTAAGGAGAAGTTATCCGAGCGTAACGAAAGAAAATGTCAACTCTTCTGACATTCACTTTCCAATATCGGTCAGTAACTCGTTTCGCCCTTCGCCCTCGCAGGGCTGCCACTACAACCAGAAAAAACGCTTTCACGTTGATATCTGGGGGAATTTCATATCCTCACTTATGAAGTTATTTATTTTACCATGTTGTATAAAACATCTTTCAAAAAACACACTAAAACATAAAGTTTACTCATAACAATGACGGGGACATGTTTGATCGCCACGCCCATATTTTAAAAGAAATTGCATTTTCTTTTGTCTGCAGTAGTTCTGGTCCCTTGTTGTCAGCGAGGCCATGAGGTAGCTCTACCGGACCGTCAGCGAGGCCAAGGTAGCCCTACCGGACCGTCAGCGAGTCCAAGGTAGCTCTACCGGACCGTCAGCGAGGCCAAGGTAGCTCTACCGAACCGTCAGCGAGGCCAAGGTAGCTCTACCGGACCGTCAGCGAGGCCAAGGTAGCTCTACCGGACCGTCAGCGAGGCCAAGGTAGCTCTACCGGACCGTCAGCGAGGCCAAGGTAGCCCTACCGGACCGTCAGCGTGAGAGAGAGAGAGAGAGAGAGAGAGAGAGAGAGAGAGAGAGAGAGAGATGGTCTTCCCTGTGGTCGTGTGTTTAGACGCTATTGACCTGTACATCTCTTTGATGAAGGAATTAGTGTGTCACTTGTACGGGGACTGTTTTGAACTTTATATAATATGCCTTGGAGACATGCATAGGATGGTAGGAAATAAGACAAGGTTCGACGTTTTTAAAGAAAGAAGATGTTGTACAGTAAGAGTTATTTTTTATTCAACATGTTATTCTATGGTACTTGACAAACATGTTTCAAGTATGAAATTTATCATCGATTCATATTATAAACTTGACACCATTTTCTATTCTATTGCTTTTAGTCCGTCAAAAAGAAACTCATAGTCAATATACGCTGAAATTACTTCAGGTGTTATGTACTCAGTACTTGTTTTAATTAGCGATTTTCAACGTAAACCCACCGTAATAACGCCGAATCTTTTTCAACGTAAACCCACCGGAATAACGCCGAATATTTTTCAACGTAAAACCACCGGAATAACGCTTAATCTTTTTCAACGTAAACCCACAGGAATAACGCCGAATATTTTTCAACGTCTAAACCCACCGGAATAACGCCGAATATTTTTCAGTGTAAACCCACCGGAATAACGCCGAATATGTTTAAACGTAAACCCACCGGAATAACGCCGAATATTTTTCAACGTAAACCCACCGGAATAACGCCGAATATTTTTCGACGTTAATCCACCGAAATAACGCCACATCTTTTTCAACGTTAACTCACCGGAATAACGCCGCAAATTTTTCAACGTAAATCCACCGGAATAACACCGAATCTTTTTCAACGTAAACCCACCGGAATAACGCCGAAACATTTTCAACGTTAACTTCCAGAATAACGCCGAAATATTTTCAACGTAAAACCACCGGAATAACACCGAATCTTTTTCAACGTAAACCCACCGGAATAACGCCGAATCTACTTCAACGTTAACCCACTGGAATAAAGCCGAATATTTTTTAATGTAAAACCACCGGATTAACGCCAAATCTTTTCAGCGTAGATCCGACTGACAAACTCCGAATATTTTTGACGTTTTTCTACTGGACCAACGCCGAATCATTTTCCGCGTAATAAACGGGTTAGTTTAGGTTGGGTTAGGTTAGGTTAGGTTAGGTTAGGTTAGGTGAGGTTAGGTTAGGTTAGGTGAGGTGAGGTGAGGTGAGGTGAGGTGAGGTGAGGTGAGGTGAGGTGAGGTGAGGTGAGGTGAGGTGAGGTGAGGTGAGGTGAGGTGAGGTGAGGTGAGGTGAGGTGAGGTGAGGTGAGGTGAGGTGAGGTGAGGTGAGGTGAGGTGAGGTGAGGTGAGGTGAGGTGAGGTGAGGTGAGGTGAGGTGAGGTGAGGTGAGGTGAGGTGAGGTGAGGTGAGGTGAGGTGAGGTGAGGTGAGGTGAGGTGAGGTGAGGTGAGGTGAGGTGAGGTGAGGTGAGGTGAGGTGAGGTGAGGTGAGGTGAGGTGAGGTGAGGTGAGGTGAGGTGAGGTGAGGTGAGGTGAGGTGAGGTGAGGTGAGGTGAGGTGAGGTGAGGTGAGGTGAGGTGAGGTGAGGTGAGGTGAGGTGAGGTGAGGTGAGGTGAGGTGAGGTGAGGTGAGGTGAGGTGAGGTGAGGTGAGGTGAGGTGAGGTGAGGTGAGGTGAGGTGAGGTGAGGTGAGGTGAGGTGAGGTGAGGTGAGGTGAGGTGAGGTGAGGTGAGGTGAGGTGAGGTGAGGTGAGGTGAGGTGAGGTGAGGTGAGGTGAGGTGAGGTGAGGTGAGGTGAGGTGAGGTGAGGTGAGGTGAGGTGAGGTGAGGTGAGGTGAGGTGAGGTGAGGTGAGGTGAGGTGAGGTCAGGTCAGGTCAGGTCAGGTCAGGTCAGGTCAGGTCAGGTCAGGTCAGGTCAGGTCAGGTCAGGTCAGGTCAGGTCAGGTCAGGTCAGGTCAGGTCAGGTCAGGTCAGGTCAGGTCAGGTCAGGTCAGGTCAGGTCAGGTCAGGTCAGGTCAGGTCAGGTCAGGTCAGGTCAGGTCAGGTCAGGTGAGGTGAGGTGAGGTGAGGTGAGGTGAGGTGAGGTGAGGTGAGGTGAGGTGAGGTGAGGTGAGGTGAGGTGAGGTGAGGTGAGGTTAGGTTAGGTTAGGTTAGGTTAGGTTAGGTTAGGTTAGGTTAGGTTAGGTTAGGTTAGGTTAGGTTAGGTTAGGTTAGGTTAGGTTAGGTTAGGTTAGGTTAGGTTAGGTTAGGTTAGGTTAGGTTAGGTAAGGTTAGGTTAGGTTAGGTTAGGTTAGGTTAGGTTAGGTTGGGTTGGGTTAGGTTAGGTTAGGTTAGGTTAGGTAAGGTTAGGTTAGGTTAGGTTAGGTTAGGTTAGAATAACGCCGAAAATTTTCGGCGTTATTCTCCAAGTTAACGTTGACAAAGATGTGGCGTTATTCCAGTGGATTAACGTTGAAAAATATTCGGCGTTATTCCGTTGGGTTCACGTTGAAAAATATTCGGCGTTATTCCGGTGGGTTTACGTTTAAAAATATTCGGCGTTATTCCAGTGGGTTAACGTTGAAAATGTTTCGGCGTTATTCCGGTGGGTTTAATTGAAAAAGATTCGGTGTTATTCCAGTGGTTTTACGTTGAATAATTTGCGGCGTTATTCCGGTGGATTAACGTCGAAAAATATTCGGCGTTATTCCGGTGGGTTTACGTTGAAAAATATTCGGCGTTATTTCGGTGGGTTTACGTTTAAAAATATTCAGCGTTATTCCGGCGGGTTTACGTTGAAAAATATTCGGCGTTATTCCGGTGGATTTACACTGAAAAATATTCGGCGTTATTCCGGTGGTTTAGACGTACAAAAATATTCGGCGTTATTCCGGTGGTTTTACGTTGAAAAACATTCGGCGTTATTCCGGTGGGTTTACGTTGAAAAATATTCGGCGTTATTCCGGTGGGTTTACGTTTAAAAATATTCGGCGTTATTCCGGTGGGTTAACGTTGAAAATGTTTCGGCGTTATTCCGGTGGGTTAACGTTTAAAATGTTTCGGCGTCATTCCGGTGGGTTTACGTTGAAACAGATTCGGTGTTATTCCAGTGGTTTTACGTTGAAAAATTTGCGGCGTTATTCCGGTGGGTTTACACTGAAAAATATTCGGCGTTATTCCGGTGGTTTAGACGTACAAAAATATTCGGCGTTATTCCTGTTGGTTTATACGTTGAAAAAGATTCGGCGTTATTCCGGTGGTTTTACGTTGAAAAATATTCGGCGTTATTCCGGTGGGTTTACGTTGAAAAATATTGTGCGTTATTCCGGTGGGTTTACGTTGAAAAATATTCGGCGTTATTCCGGTGGGTTAACGTTGAAAATGTTTCGGCGTTATTCCGGTGGGTTTACGTCGAAAAATATTCGGCGTTATTCCAGTGGGTTTACGTTTAAAAATATTCAGCGTTATTCCGGTGGGTTTAGGTTGAAAACATTCGGCGTTATTCCGGTGGGTTTACACTGAAAAATATTCGGCGTTATTCCGGTGGTTTAGACGTTGAAAAATATTCGGCGTTATTCCTTTTGGGTTTACGTTGAAAAAGATTCGGCGTTATTCCGGTGGTTTTACGTTGAAAAATATTTGGCGTTATTCCGGTGGGTTTACGTTGAATAATATTCGGCGTTATTCCGGTGGGTTTACGTTGTAAAAGATTCGGCGTAATTCCGGTGGGTTTACGTTGAAAAAGATTCGGCGTTCATCCGGTGGTTTTACGTCGACAAAGTTTCGGCGTTATTACGACGTGGGTTAACGTTGAAAATCGCTAATTAAAACAAGTACTGAGTACATAACACCTGAAGTAATTTCAGCGTATATTGACTATGAGATTCTTTTTGACGAAGTAAAAGCAATAGAATAGAAAATGGTGTCAAGTTTATAATATGAGTAGATGATAAATTGCAAATATACTTGAATGATGTTAATTCTCAAGTATAATTCTTACCCATGCTCTTAGTATAAATTTCATACTTGAAACATGTTTGTCAAGTACCATAGAATAACATGTAACATGTTGAATAAAAAAATAACTCTTACTGTACAACATCTTCTTTCTTTGAAAACGTCGAACCTTGTCTTATTTCCTACCATCCTATGCATGTCTCCAAGGCATATTATATAAAGTTCAAAACAGTCCCCGTACAAAAGACACACTAATTCCTT